>JAKTSG010000005.1:455330-493132 GCA_030580095.1 Blastobotrys petasosporus
CACGCTTTTTTTACAGCTTGAAGTCCCAATTGCCATATTTTTACATCAACAAAAATCTGCCTTCAAGCTGTAAAGTAAACAAAAAAAACTGTAGTCTGGTTTATTTGTAGTCAGTCGGGTTTCGACGGGATACATGTAGTTAATGAAAAGACGTAATTACACTACTCAACGCTACATGGTTCGTATTTTTTTTTTCAGTAAATGATATCGGCTAATTTGTGCTTGGAGTGTCGAGATGCAGTAGCGTAGATCTGGATATCTCTTTTGCTCCGTGTCTCAGAGGTCCATTTTCCTTAGAACAGTGACACGCCGGCCATTGCGACGACCGCAAGACCGTATAGCAGCATGAGCTTGCTAGGAGCCTTGTTTTGTGCGCCGGATAGGACAACGACGCCGTTTGGTCCACAAATTACACCGCCGTTGCTAGGATCCGAGTATGTGTTGTTACCGCAGGTGAGTATAATTGTGGACGGACTGGGCGCGGCCATGGAAGCGGTTGTAAGGGTTGGTGCGGTGGTGATGGTTGTAGACATGATATTGGGGGATGTGAGAGATTCTTGAAGCTGTATACTCGAAGCAACCGTGCTTTATATATGGTGATGGTGGACACGGCCACCTTCGATCCAGTAGCCATGCAGGCTGCGGCATCAAATTGTGACCCGCTTTCGCACTTTGAACTTTGCTTTTTCATGCTGGATCATGCGCTCTACTGGCTCGTCCATCCGAGCAGTCGAGTGTTACATTTGTATTTGAGATCCTCGAATCTTCGAGGAAACTATTCGCTCAACTGATTGTACTGTGACTCGGTATGGTCACTATATACTATCAGTTGCGGCATGGGTTATCGGATAACTACTAGTGAATAATATTAATTTGTACAGAAAATGCATTACTTTCCACTGGGAACCATCCTATCTCAGATCCCTATCCATCCATCCATCCATATATCCAACCAGCCCCTTCTCCACTGGGTTGAGATCTCATTATTTAAGCGGACAACCCAGCAATGGCGACAATAGCCAGTCCAAAGAGCAACGTGTACTTGCTTGGCTTTAGAGCTTGGGCTCCTGAGGACTGTCCGGCCACCTTGAGCCAAATTCCATTATGGTCGCAATAGAAGTCAGCATGAGCTGGAATCTTTGCAGTAAAATTGTTGCACTGCACTGTAATTTTGGACATTTGTAAGTGTGTGTTTAAGTGTAGAATCGACGATAGATACAAAAAACGCAGCGCCCGTGACGAGGCAGGACCAGTATATATATTCACTGTTTAAAACCGCGCCTCATGGGATCCACTTTCCACTACATCTGATATGCATGGCAAAAAAGGCGGCGGCGCTGTAGATACATGTACATCTGCACACGACCTGTTCTATCGGGTCAGGCAGATTGGAGCCGTGTACGGGGTGTTGTTCTAGCTAACGACCTTGTGACGGCTGCGCCAATCAAGATCTCCGAGGTTCGCCGTGTACTGGTCCTCGAATACGGACTATGCAGATAATGCATCTCGAATGTGCAATGCTGTCTCGACGTGTGAAACATGAGCGGCTTCGAAGAAGGGCTCTTTCGGCTGTCTCATATTTAGGGCCCCATCAATGGAACGTCCCAAGTACCAAGCTCTCGAGTCTCCTGCGTCAACAGAAATGTGCGTACATGTATCTGACAGCAGCCAGATTTGGAATGGTCAATCCGAGTCCAGGGAGCTCCAGATTTAATTGACTAACTTAAAAGGGCTCATCAAGTTTTCATAGAGCCGAGGAGCCTATGTCGTTGATATCACACGGATCAGAAATTGTGCGCAAAGCATCGCACACAACATTCCTACGCGGTAGTAAGTTGGAATCATATAAGACTATCATAGTGCGGCCCGAAGTATGTTGCGTCTTCACAAATCGTCGCGTCCTACAATAGATCCTAAGAGAAATCGCAAACACCGGCAAGTCGTACGCAACCAGAATCAGGGACGGGGCTGACCTTCAGTGGTCTTTGAATACTTCAAGTTGCAGGTCGTTAAAACCGCGTGTGCGGCTATGAGTGCATTGTTTAGTGCCAGAGGTTGTACGGAACACAAGTACAGTAAAGTCGACCATGGCTGAACTCAATGGTGTCTGAATTCGAGCAAGTCTGAATTTGACGTCTGAAACATTCAATATTCTTCATCACACAAAAATTATAATCCCGTACTGTTCTCCCACTCATATGCATTCCTCTGAATGTTTCAGACTTGGTCGAATTCAGACGTGGTGGAATTCAAGCTTGATGGAGTAAACAATTGAGTTCAGATACGGTCGAATTCAGACTTGGTCGTTATTCGCTATATTTCAGCCAAGTACATGCTCGTTCGAATACACATATAACACGCAGCTTTCAGTACTACGATGATACGTTCAATGCTTCGAGTCAAAGTCAGCAGGACCAGCGCGTCTCAATGTCCTTGCGCGATATTTCAAGGCTTCCTGCCTCTACCAGAGCTAGTCTAATAACATCAACTCTTGGAGTAATCGTGTGCGGTTGAAGGTGGTCTATAGTCCCCTGGAGTAATCTGGAGGAGTTACGAAGGTGTTGCAACAGTGCAGTGGTCCCGTAAGCTCAGGGCTAGTCTCTGTCACGGTCGTCGTAGGTATACCAAAATTGGTCGCTTCTCGAACGTCGATTGAAGAAGCGGAGCTGCATTCAAAGCGACTTAGGGTTATACATATTGTAGACATGGAGGCACTCTTTACTGTACATACAGGCTGGTAGAATATGCTACGAAGGAGGTTCAGTTGACAGATGTGCAAGTTCTTACCCTTGTGTACCTACGCTTCTTTTTTCCTTATCGCCTAATCGTGTTCGTTATAACCCAACACGTTACCCCTCTGAGTAGACAGTGAAGGATCTCGAGATGTTCATGAATCATCACACAATAAGTATATTCAGATAAAGAAAGAAATAATCAAAGAGAGATAGCAAGTGTGTTTATACAGAACAAAAGAATAAGATTGGAAACACCAATTAGACTGGAAACACCAACTAGGACGGAGAAACCAATTAGACTGGAAAGAAGTCAACCGATTAGACTGAAAAAAAGTCGACTCAGTCTCCTGCGCAACAGTAACATCCGACTGCTCGGATGGACAAGCCCCAGTAGAGCGCATGATCCAGCATGAAAGAGCATAGTTCAGAACGAAAGCGGGTCGCAACTTGATGCCGCAGCCTGCATGGCTACTGGATCGAAAATGGCCTTATCCACCATAAGCATATATAAAGCACGGTTGCTTTGAATGTACAGCTTCAAGAAACTCTCACGTCCCCCAATATCATGTCTACAACCATCGCCACCGCACCAACCACTTCCATGGCCGCATCCGCGCTTCCCCCCGGATTCGTCGACATATTTTATGGACCAAACGGCGTCCCTGGCCAATCTGGCGCACAAAACAACGCTCCTAGCAAGCGCATGCTGCTGTACGGTCTTGCGGTCGCGGCAATGGCAGGAATTTCACTGTTCTAAGGAATATGGACATCGGAGAAACCCCCGTGGATACTTGACAATGCAGTGGAGACACGTCAGCTGTCATCCAGGTGCACCTTAAAAGTTGTCTCACATCTCTATGCGATACTAGCGGTCGGCTATAGCAGTCACTGTGCTCGTGAAGTGAAGCTATATTGATCAGATACAGGCGTGATTGGAGCAGAAGGTGCAGACTATCAAGGCAGCACTAAGCAATTCACCCATAAGAAGCGATTTCGTGAATATACATAACTTCATCATTATCATCTTCGAATCCTCATCACTTTAGAAACCCCCAATAACTGCTCGACTCGAACGCGACCAATTGACTCAAGGTTCGACATGCTCGGTTCCCAATGTATGCATGATCAACCTCAAAACCCATTCGCGCCTTGCATGACCACACCACCACCAGGGAAAAAATTCTGTAATCCTGGACCGCCAAGTGCATTACATATGCTGCTGCTCTTATTCTGGAGTAAATTAGCCGGGGTGCACGATATAATACAATTATGAGGTACTCAAACACGCAACATCTATAGAAAATTCTACTAATACAGTACAAAAGTATATACAACACGTATGCGTCGATACACAATCACGGCATAAATTCCAAATAAACCTTGAGCTTGATTTTTTTTGCGTGTTGCAGGCCCTTGCACCCCAGTCTGCATGTCCAAGGCACCAGGTGGTCTGTCTGTGTACTGTATCAGCCGCCGCCCTGGCCCTCACTTGCTATGAACATACTCCGATTGTATCTCTGGAGATCCAAGATCAAACGCTGTAAAAATCTCATAGAAAACATTCAATTAATCTCGACCAATATCAATGCTATCGAAATTAGCCTTCACTCGTAGTCTGTCCATATATTGAATGCATGTTTCTGCGTGCGGGCACACGGACCATCTGCACGTTAGTCGGTCGTTTGACGCACAGTCCCCATATGGCAATAGGGGGAAAAGAAGCTCTAATCAATTTTTTTCTTCTCATCTGATTCCCACTAGATAATCCTTGACAGGATATTTTTTACAATTTTTCATCAAAATCTTCCATTCTGATTAGACAGACTCTAAAAAGAGATTGGATTTACCTCGTTACACGCTAACTATCTTGTTTCACCCTGGGCTATTCTTCCCCGAGTACCCCGTTTCAGAGACTGCGACGTGGAAAGGGGCACCTTTTCGACACAGGCGACACTTCCAAAATCCTCATCTGACGACAATTACAAGTCCAACAACTTCAGAATCCTTTGAAAGGTTGACGACTCTTTGTATCTTTGTATTTTCTTTCAACCCAGCCGGGAAGTAGCCGCCTTCTTCGAAGAACAACCCCCCGGTACCGACTATCACACACCAGGTGTCACCTTTGAGTAAGCATTTTTTTTCTTCTCTCTCTCTCTCGTTCCTCTCCGCCAACAATAATGACAACCATGGAGAAACCCCGAAAGTTTTACGATTACGAAGAGTATCTCAAATCCATGAACCTCAAGAAGGCAAACAGCTCGGGCCGTGTCTCTCAGTCTCAAATAAGCTCGGCCAATTCGACGCCGCCAGTCAGTCCACCACCAGGTCAGACGTCTCAGACACGGCCGTCTGGGCCTTCTTTTTCTTCTGTTTCTGCTTCTCCTTCTTCTCCTTCGTCACACCCTAGTCAGCCGAAATCCAACAGAGCGAATCTCGCCGTTTTCAACGTGTCTTCAGAAACCTCCTCGCTGGTCCAACTGCCCAATCCCCAACACAGGTACCACCCGAACGGCACGACCGTCAGCTCTGCTACCGTACTCCACCACCAGCGCCAGCAGCAACAACGACAGGCTGAAAAATCCGAATTCGCTCCCGCATATCTGAACCCGCCAGCTCAGAGACCGCCTCCTCCCCCAGCAGTACCCTCGACAGTCGACGACGGCTTGGCTAGTCGCACCGACTTTACAATAGCCAGCGAATTGCCTCCTGCTCCAACCCAGTTACCTCATCAGCCCAGTAGCGGCATCGCCAACAGCGGCGGCGGCAGCGGCAGCGGCGGCGGCGCCTCTGCAGGTACCAATAGTAGTACCACAAGTACTACCGCTAGCTCGATCAACTCCAAACCAAAAACGCAGCCAAACTCGAACAATCGACCGGCACCACTGCAGCTGCATAACAACACGCGAAAGTCTGCCGCGACCATTGCTCGCAGCGCGACGACGGTGCTGCCCAAGAAAGTCAGCATCACCCGGCTCAACTCGAGTGCCAGCGACTCCAAATTCCCATTAACGGCTGAAATTGTTGATCCATCATCCCGCGGCGGCGCTGGCAACAGCAGCAGTAGCGAGCTCGATCACCATCACAACCAGCAGCAGCCCCATAACCAGGAGTGGTTGCTCAAAGATCTGACTGCATTCCGTGACAGGGAACTTTACAAGCTGCATCAGCACAAGGCGTCCTTCCTCCCCATTCCACCTCGCTCTCCATCCAGGACCCTTTTCAATCCACCTTCTTCTTCATCAAATCCTCAAGACACAAACTTTATTTTCACCAATCAACATTATTATTCGCGCGGACCAACCACCTCCATCTTCAAGGAAGGTTCTGAGACACCCCCGTCGTCATCTCGAGCACAGTCCCCTTCGCCTACAACCTTCAACCTCACCCGCAACAACAGCGTCGTGACCGCAAACATGTCTATTTATTCCTCGGCGACGACCAACAAGACGGCCGACCATGCCGTAGACCAAGTTATCCAATCGTTCATCATTGACGAGCTGTCTGTGTTTGACAATTTTGGCCAAGTGTCTGGGACCAAGCCTTCAAAGTCTACCCCTGAAACCGATGTGTCACTCGAGCAGCAGCAGCAGCAGCAGCATGCAACTGTACATGATCCCGACGAGCCAAGGTCCATGCATTTTTACAACGACAAGCGGACAAGCAGTATATATTCTGTCCGCAATACTGAAAGCAAACTCCCTGTTTCGCCGTCGTCGTCGTCGGCGCGATCGCATCTTGATGGCGATCCGCATATGGCCACCTCGTCGCCCGTCACCTCGGTGGAGGCCACCAACCCCAGCAGCGCTGCATTGCAGTCTTCGTCCAGCAGCTACCGCCTTGCCCGGTCCAAATCCCAATATTTGTCTGGCACAAAGCAAAGGAAGATTTCTGGATTTGGCGGCCGCCTGAGAAGCTTGCTGCATAAGAATAAGGAGCAAGACGACGTCAAGCCTGAAGAGCTCGAAAAGACCCCCGTTATCGAGATGAAGTTTGCCTCGGAGCGGTGATATTGAAAAAAAAAACTACCATTTCTTTTCTTTAATACTACATGTAATTTATCTGATTTATACTGACATTTCTTTGAACAATTCCGAAAATGAATAATCGATCAGAAATTCGATCAAGGTTTTTCAAACAATCAAGGTTTTCTTTAAAAAGGGGTCATCAAAATTACATTAAAGATTAAAGAATACAGCATTATATTTTTAATCAAAAAAAGGAACTAAAAAAAAGAAGGAATTAAAAAAAACACCAGAAAATGAAAAATAAACATAGTCTACATTAAGAAAAGAAATAGGGGTAAAATGGCACACGCTTAGAAAGCAGCAACCAAGAGCAAAGAACCAGCCAAGAGGAGGGATGGGATCAAAGCGCTGGCAGAGTTGCTCTCAGTAGCAGTGGAAGATGGACCAGCGGTAGAGTTGGTGGCGTTGGAAGAGCCAGAGGAACCAGAGGAAGAACCGGTGGAGCCAGTGGTAGAGTTGGAACCAGTGGAACCAGTGGAGCCAGTGGTAGAGTTGGAAGAAGAAGAACCAGAGCCCCAAGCGTCAACAATGGACTGCAAGACTGGGCCACCGGCACCAATGCAGGTAAGGTTTGGAGCTGGGATTGGGATAGCAGCATTGGCCAACCAACCGTCGCTGGAGAAGTTGGCAAAGACACCGGTAGTGTCAACGGCAACGTTGGCGTAACCAGTCTTGTTGGCAATGATCTGGAAAACGTTGGCACCGCAATCGTTTCGGCCCAAGTTTGGCAAGCCCCAGTTGGCCTCAACAGAGGAGATCAACGAGTAGTGGTTGTAGTAAGTGTCATCGGTGGTGCCCTTGAGCTCGGCTGGAATGTCACCGAGCAAGATGGCCATGACCTTGTTCTGGATGGTGTAAGTCTCATTCTCATCAAAGGTCAACACAACCAAAGTTCGGTCGGTGAAGTAGGTGTTGTTGAGCAATGGTCGGAGGAAGTTGGCGGACCACTTGCCAGCAACCTCAATGGTAGTGTCGTGGCCATCGTTGGTCATGTTTGGAGTGATGAAAGACCACTGTGGAAGGGCCTGAGCGTTCAAGTCGTCGTAAAAGCCGGTGAAATTCTTAATCTTGGAAAGTCGCTCTGGGGAGTCGACGACATTGTCAAACAAGATCAATGGGTTGTGCTTTCGCATGTAGTCGTTGGCAAAAGTTTCCTGGTTGGAGTAGTTGTATCCCTGGAAACCAGCGTATGGCAAGTGCTCCTGGTACTCAGCCCAAGAAACGCCTCCAAAGTCGAGAATGTCGGCGATGGAGGAAACGTTCTTTGGAAGGGTGATAAAGTCGTCACCGTCGTTGGCGTTGTAACCGAGACCAAAGTGGTCACCAGCAGCCGCACTCAAGTAGTTTGGCTCGGAAGGGTGGGTGACACCCCAGTAGTTGGTCAAGACAATACCTTCCTTGGCAAGGGCAGCAAGGTCCTGCTGACCAGCGGCCTTGTCAAAGTCGGTGTTCTCCAACCAAATGTTGTAGAATCGGTCAAAGGCCTTACCCTGAACATATGGGATGCCCTTGTAAGAGAAAGAAGGAGCGGTAGCTGCGGCAGCCTCAATCTCTGGGAGAGTTGGCTCGAGAGTCTGGAATGGAGGCGACAAGTCGGAGACAGAGGCAATGTCTGCAACGACAGCGCCGGCGAAAAGGCTGACAGCGAGTCCGAGAACCATTTTTTTTATATAGAAGTGTTGGAGTAATGAAAAACTGAAGAAACTTTTCAAACGGCAGAGGGCGGGACCATATTTATATATATGTGCCTTTCAATACGGGGGAGTACCTTTTCACATTATACACGGCGCGCCATTAAAACAAAATAACCCGCAACAAGCTTAAACGCAGCGCACGTTTGGCGGTTCTCTGGGTGTGTGTGGCCGATCACCGTTGGAGAAGGAATACCGGTACAGGTTGTATTGCAGAAGGTGTTTTTTCTGTACAGTACAGCTTCCAATCAGAAGAGCAAGGTAGACCCTCGTGTGTCGAGTGCTGTGTGTGCAGGTTGCAGATAAGTGTGAGATGCGTATGTGTGTGCGTGCGCGCACTGTTCATATTCAGGATGTCCGATATGTCTGTATTAACAGAACGTACAGGTTTCCGTTCTTTTTTTTCTGACATGATTGGATCTCCGTGTTTTGAAGAAAGCGCTTACTATTTGCAGTGCATTGATTGGTTCTCGAGGAGGGGGGGTATTGGTGTTTTAAGGTACCCGTCCCCTCCTCCGGAGTCCAGGGTTTAGCCATAATTAGTACAGTATAGAGTTTTTTTACAAGATTTGATTCTCGATTTTTCCAAATCTGGAATCTGCTAGAGATATAGTTTGAGATGATGGGTCTGGTGCTAGTGGCTTGGAGCTATAGCATCTGATCTGAGATAATCGAAATACAGTGCAGGGAACCTAATGATGCAAAGGGAAGATCATGCATCAGATACAGCTGAACGGAGTCTTGTTCCGGGAAATCTCTCGAGTTCTTTTACCACAGACCAATTGATTGAATTCGACCTTCTCGAGCTCTGGTTCTTACCGGTCGCTGGTGTCGTGGCCGGGTACCGGGATAGTGATCTTCACACCAAAGTCACCAAGTCTATGAATCTGTACCCACAACGCTAATACTTTTCTTCTTTGGATTCTGGATCCCAGATTACAGTATCAAATTGGTCCAATTTCCCAAAGACAAATATGCATGCGCATATGATTAGTGGGATCTACACAATGATTCTCGTACTCGGAAGATTCAACAATTGTATATCTGAACGAACTAATTTATCCTGAATTAGTCCTGAATAATACTAGTATTCCGTACATACAATTCTTTGAATAGTGGACGACTTCCTATTTCTTCAAACCAATATTCGCAAACAATATATGTGAGACACTTGCGTACGGCTCACAAAATTTCAAGGCACCAGCGGCGGGCGCAACGAAAACGTGCTCCACAGTCCGACCGACGGAGCGCGTCGTCAAGGGAATTGCGGAGATAGTTCCGCTGATTGTTACTGATTGTTGAATCGACAGAATTGAACTGATAAGTACAAGATCAACACATCACTAAAATTCCAAATACTCACGAGTTAAGAGTCGTCTCCGAGACCCGTTTTTCTCTTCCCGCAACCCCCTCCATCAAGCCGTTGCAAGATCCAGATCTCGAAGCTGTAAAGATTGTAACGCCAGCTGCACAGTCACCCTGCAATCAAAAAACATACAATGTAAGCAAACGGTCGCGTTCCGAGCGGTTTTTCGAATGCACAGTGGAGGCCCATCAGCCAGTTTTCCCACACACGTGGGGTTAGCAAGGTGTCTGGGGCCTGCATGGCGGGCCGCATGAGGCGCGAGATTTTGGTTATTGGGGGGATTTATTTGCGGGCCATTGGCGGATTTCAAAGGTTCAGCGCGGGGGAAGGGAGGGTGGAAATTTTGGGCAAAAATGCACGTTGTGTAATGGTAGGTACTCGAGATAGTGGCGGCAGTGGGTAATCTGAGTGCTTTGAATTGAGGGAACTGTTTCGATGACAATACGGGATCGTGCGCTCTTCATGTAGGAACGAGTTGGCCAGCTGAAAGAAATAGCGATACACAAATATGGGTTGTTAAAAAATAACAGGGGGCCGAGCCGCATCCCGCAGAAAAATTACAACGCCGCGTGCGGCAATTCTGGTTCCCACGCTATTGACATTTCGCGAGAGCAGGTTGATCAGATTGTCTTTCGGATCTACCGGCCCCGGAAAAGTCTTGGATGCCGATAAGAACTTTAATTTGCTGGTTATTTTTTCATTGTATCAGTAGTCCAGAAATATTCTCGATTAAAAATTTAATCGTTCTGTTGAAACTAGTATCTGCACTGTAGGTTTTCACTTCACGAGCGTGCTTTGTATTTTTAAGTTGTTCCATCTCGTATTAAGAGTTTCATATCTGCCGTACTGGAGCCTAAAACGACAGGAATGTGTGCGGCTCAGAGTGTGACAGTGAGAGTCAATAAACAAGTCTATGAAGACAACAAGACTTTGAGAATAGTACAAGTAGAAAAAGATCTATAACATTCTCCGTAGAAAATTATTTATACCATTTTCCATAGAGCGGAACTCTGCCAGTACAGTAACATCGGATCGGAGGGATCGAAGTGGCGGAAGAATTCTGGGATAAATGATATACATTTATAAGCATAAACCAACTCCAATACATGTGCTGCACAACACACTGCAGTATTATTTCGAATACAATACAACTAATAATACTTAACAATGTGCATTCTTTGATCACTTCAAAAAAAAATCCTGTCTCGTTCACTCGAAAAGGGCGTATCCGGTTAATAAAATTTTTCCAAAACATGAGAATTTTTCGTTTAACATTTTTTTTTCTTGAGCCACACTCAGAACACACACAAAAACACTGCTAAAAAAAACGCTCGCCCGCCCCCCAAAAAAGAGCGTTACGTGCCTCCCTTTTTTTTCTTACTTTGGTTTCCATCTCATTTAGAGTGGATTACAGAAGGTGAATTCACGGGGTTTTATCATTTACGAGCATCTTCTGAAATTTTCCACAATCTCTTGGTTACTAATAAGAAGGAAAAGAGTATACCCCCTTTAGAAACTAGTGGTGCACTAGGTGTCTAGAGAGAGAGAGAACGATAACCACCGGGTTTTTTTCTTCCCGTGAATGCATTTTTTTTAATTGGAACGGACTAACGATAATAATATAATGATACCAGGTGCTAAGCAACTACGCATGTTACTTAAGACCCGCGTAAGGATCAGGCACAATATCAGCGCTCCGTTGCTGATTGTCATCCTGTTCCCCTTAATCCTGCTGGCGACATCGACGGGCCTGTTTCTGCATCTCACCGGCAACAGCATAAAGGATATCATGACCTCGCCGACAATATGGGTGCTGAACGACGTCATCGACCAGCCCTTTGTAACAGGATGTCAGCCAGTCGACAACTCTGGCCCCAGGGCCAACGCGGCATTGGTGGTGTTGGCCCGGAATGAGGATTTGGAAGGAATCCAAGATAGCATGCGACAGCTGGAGCGGCACTGGAATCGCTGGTTTAACTACCCGTACGTGTTTTTGAATGACGAGCCGTTCAATTCCACGTTCCAAGAGCAAGTAAAGCTGTATACAAACTCGACGGTAGAGTTTGGCGTCATCGACCCCAAGGACTGGAACTTCCCAGCATGGGCCGATGAAGATGACATTGAGCAAGGAATCCAGCGTCAAGGTGACGACGCCATCATGTATGGCTCGATGGAGTCGTACCACAAGATGTGCCGATTCTACTCGGGCAAGTTTTACAACCACAAGCTGCTACTGAAATACGACTGGTACTGGCGCGTCGAGCCCGACGTCAAGTTCTTTTGCGACATTACGTACGATCCGTTTATGGAGATGGAAAAGAATAACAAAGTCTATGGGTTCAATGTGCTGATCCACGAGCTCATCGACACGGTGCCAAACCTGTTTAGGCACACTGTTGCATTCAAGAACCGCCACAACATGTCCACCACGCGGTCGTGGGACATGTTCTTGTCCCACCCGACAGACGAACAGCATATCGAGCAGTACGAACGCAAGCAAAAGGAGCGTGAGAAGAATAACAAGCATTTGCCGGGCTACCAAGGAGGCTCTGAGTATCTCGACTCGGCCGGTGAGTGGGCCGACTGGGCCGGCGAGGGCAAGCCGCACCCTAGCGCGATGAATGGCGAGGTGTACAATCTGTGCCATTTCTGGTCCAACTTTGAGATTGCCCGGTTTGATTTCTTCAGGTCTAAGCAGTATAATGATTTTTTCCAAGAGTTGGAACGAACAGGAGGCTTTTGGAACGAGCGGTGGGGCGACGCCCCGATACACTCGCTCGCAGTGGGGCTCTTCTTAGAGCCTGAACAGATACACTATTTTAGAGATATCGGGTACAGGCATTCGACTATCCAGCACTGTCCTGCCAATGCGATCAACAAGCAGCTATCGCACATTCCGTATTTCACCCCGTTTGAAAAGGAAGGCCGCCTCTCGCCAAAGAGCCAAACCGAAGAAGACGACTTTTGGTCAAAGATTGACCCTGCATACGAGAATGGCGTTGGCTGTCGGTGCCGCTGCGACTCGGACCTGGGCAGGCGCGACATTGAGGTGAACAAGGCTGGTTGTATTCCCAAATGGGTTGCTGTTGCTGGCGGGTTCATCACTGAGGGCAGTGGGAATGCCACAATCTAATCCATCTCTCTCAAGATCTACCAATCCCCATCCATCCATGCATTAATGTTTGTTTGTTTTTCCAATTTTTATTGATTGTTGCAAACTGCTTTTATTGTTTTATTGTTTTATTGTTTTTTTGTTTTTGTGTACTACAAATTTGTGTAAATTAGATACTCACCGCTAGGTAATAATTGATGAGATGATGATAGAATAGATGTTTTTTTTTTTGAATCTTTGCTATCAATTATACATAACATACTTGGAACAATACCATACTAATTCTTCAGGAAAACATACATAAACCTGGATGAACCCATAGGTATTAATAACCCAGGATCAAAAGAATCTCGCGATAGATAAATATGCGCCGCACGTTCGCGTGGTCGCGTGCGTGTGCCATTTTAGACTCTCGGATCTGTGCCATAGCTCCGCTCCGAGTGTGTGTGTGTGCATCCCAACACTTGCGCCTCTTCATACTTGGGACCCTCTTTAGGCACCATCGTCATATGTGGACGGTGGCCCGTCTGTGAGAAGGGGGCCCCCAAACAACCAGAACCAAGGCGCAGCTGTCATCATTTAGGGGGGAGTCCACCCGATGGCACGCATCCGGATACTGGACACCCCCCGCAAGGCTCCACAAGGTGGTAACAGTAATCTTTAGTACGGAATTTAGAGCAGCAATTAGCTAATCAAGCACTACAAAAATAAGGAACACCGACGCGAAACATATATTTTTTATATGGGACCCTTTTTCATATTGTCGGAGGGTACCCATTTGAGCCGTGTGTTTGTTAAGAAAATCTTACGTGGTAGCTCGGAGATACCGGAGATTCCTGTTTGTAGAATATCTGCAATCTAGATACTGTGTTCTTTGTTCGAAACACCTCAAAATACTACTAGTACACAAACACACAAAACAATATTCATCAGTGTAGAGAAGCATGGAGCAAAGAAAAAAAAAATCTTTGGCCTGGTTCTAGCATATTCTGTCGTTGGGACACGGAATGCCGCCTTTGCTGGCTGCGGTTTTAGTGCTGGCTGTCCCTCCCTAGGACCTCTCTGACTCACCAGTTGGGACCAATTCGGGACCCATCTCACCGCTATCTCGCTCTACCGGTAACTAAAATCTCTCACTCCTGCGGGACCCAGCGTTGGGACCGGCTTGTGATTACACATCACCGATACGGCGCGCGGGGCCCCGTTGCTGCTTGAGTGAGGTGAGTTATATATAAGCAGAGTCGCCACACACAGTCTGTTCCTCACCACATACACTTTTTTATCCTCTCTCATACACAGGAGAGGACCCTTGAATCTCGTTTTCTCCATTACAAATGTTTTCGCAAGTACATCAGCAGATGCTCTCGAAGGACGACACCATGTACCGTTCTGCAGAGTTTGCGCCTGCCAGTCCAAAGGGCCTGAGCGCAATGATGATGACTACAACAACTACAAACGATGCTGCCTTCTCCAACAACAATAATAATACAACCGGTCCTAGCGGATTCGTGTCGCCCATGCAGCTTCATTACCAGACAGACTCGTTTGCATCTCCACACCATCAGTATCTAGATGACTTTGAGCCCATGCTGTCACAGAGATCTGCCGGGGTGCAGCCAGATTTGCCACCCTCAATGGCACCATTCTCCCAGCACCACCACCACCACGGCGCGTTCCAGCCGGCCACGGTTTCGCCTCAAGATGCAATGCTCAAGAGCCCTCAAGATGAATATTACGGAAAGGCATTTGATAAGGTGCCTTCGCTATTTGCTACTGACCTTGCTGATTATGCCAATGGCCCTCAGTTTATCTACCCCAACGAACAAAACAGCTGGGCTATGGAAGAACCAGAGGCTATGGATGAGGACGACGACGATGACGATGATGACGATGACGACGACTTTGATGACGATGCTGAGTTTGATGACGTGTTGTTCTCGTCGGATGACGACATGGAGGAAGACTTGTATGATTATCCTCAGGGCCAGGTGCCCGATTTGGTGTACCCATCCAGTCACGCATACCATCAACAACAACAGTACCAACCACAATTGCATTATCGACCACAAGAAGTTCAACAGCCACAACAATTGCATTCCCAGATTCCTTTCCAGCATAACACCCTCCAACAACTGCATCCAGAACCCGTCACTCCTCTTGCTCCACTTTCTTCAGAAGTGAGCTCACCATTTGATGAGCCCACGCCAGAAGACAAGGATGACGCCGACTTTGAACGATCTATGCACAAGAAGATGCCCAAGCAGCGCAAGAAGTCTGCTGCTGCCAAGAGCAACCATGATGACATGCATTCTTTCAACAACCCTAGCGGAGTGGGTCCTCACCGATGCAATGCGACCGACGCCAAGGGCAATGAATGCGGCAAGGTGTTTAGCCGACCGTACGACTTGATCAGGCATCAAGACACGATCCACGCGGCAGTGAGGAAAACGTTCAAGTGTGACATTTGCGGCGATAATTCAAAGACGTTTAGCCGAATGGATGCGCTCTCCAGGCATGTGCGTGTCAAGCACTCTGCAAAGGCTTAATTTGCTTTCTCAAATTTTCACTTACTAACGACTTTAACCACACAATTCATACCATATATACATATTTATTTCTTGGATTATTTTTAATAGATATCACACACCCCTCTCTTATATGTTGAGATCTCGTGGTGTCTGGGATATTGAAGAAGGATCGGCAGCTCTCTTATCACGGTGCGGCTCGGTGTGCTCACTTGGTCAGTGGCTCCGTCACCACAACTGGTCGAGTACACCGACTCTCACTTTCCAACCAGCCGGGTTCCCTAATACACTGAAAAGTCAAATCGTCATATTATATATATATATATTAGTAGCATCACCCATTGTAGTGATTTCTCTCTCAGCCTACCCACTTCTAATTGACCTCGTTGAGGCCTCGCCTAATGCTATAGTATGGGACCGCATCAAACTTTCCAATTTAGCCCTTGCCGGGTCGCTACTCTCATCTTCCACTGGCGACGCCATTACAGTCTCGGCGGGCAGTGTAGTGGTGACGGTGCTCAGCCGCGGCGGCGCGGGTTTGTTGTCGAACCGCATAAACGGGCTCATCATCTTGGAATCATCCTCGATACGCGACGACACTGAGCGCGGCTTGGCGCCGCGGCGCTCAGAGCTGTGGTTGAGGGCGCTCATGGACACGGCGCGTCGCGGCTGCGGTTGCCGGATCTTGGGCGGCTGGCTGTATTTCGTCTTGGAGTCTTGTAACAGGGCGTGGAGGCGGGGGTAATGGTTCTTGTGCGCCGACGAGTCTGGCTCGAGTTGCTCGGACGGAGGCAGTAGAGAGTCAATGTCGCGCAGCAGTGATGCGACGGCGGTCACAGCGTCGTGGCACTGGTCAGCCAGCTGAGCCAGTTTCGCAACGCCGGCGATTTCGAGCCTGGCCAGCTGCGCCGACGCGTCGGTGAGGGACGTGCGTGCCTTTTTCACCGTGTCGGCTGTGAGTGTATCTGCCTTTGCCATGGTCGCGGTGATGGAGTTCTGGGTGGAAGTCGCGGCACACAGCTCGTCTGTGAGGTCGGTCTTGTACTTTCCGACAATACTGTTGATCGAGTCGACTACGGAGGTGTACTCGGACGCGGTATGGTCTACCACTGCGTCCCAGGTGAAGTGGCTGATGGATGGTAACGCAATCACCTCATCGTCGTTGTGATTGTGATGAGACGAGGATGAATTCGTCGAGGATGGCCCCGGGTTGACGACCACGGGGAGTGTCCTGCTTGAGCTGTTATCTTTAAAAAACGACGACGGCACCCGCTCGCTGATAAATTTGATGAACGACGCAGAGGATGAGGACCGCTGTCGTGCCATTTTTACTTGATCATTTCAAAGTGGTTGTGACAGGGTTGGGACCATGTGAAAGGGATGGCGATAAGCGTAGAGTGGCATCGCGCGGCTGACGACTATTAAGTGAAATACATGCAAAAAATGTCCATTAAATTAGAGAATTAGTTTTTGGTAGTCTATAGATTATGCAATTTCCGTCTCTTCCTCAGCGTCCTTCTCTGCTTCGCGCTGCTCGGGTGTCTCCTTCTTCAGCTTCATGGCGTTCTTCTTCATCCTGCACTGGAAGAACTTGACACATAGAGGCATGACCATGATATTCACCGCAATCCACACAATCAAAATGCCAAAGTACCGCCCCATGTGCCGTTTTGTGGTGTTGACCAGTGTGATTCGGTTCAGTTCCAATGCATTGTACAGTGGCATGGCGTAGCCGTACTTGAACACGGGCGGACACAAATCCAGCGATGAGAAAGCTGGCGAAATGTTGATCAGCACCCACAGCAAGAGCCAGAACCCGAGCAGTGGCGGGTACGTGCCAGCCATGACCAGCGCCATGTTCTCCGACGCCATTCCTACGGCGGTCATGGTCAGATAAGTGACCATCCAGAATACCAAAAACCCGGGCTTGCCAAACGTTACGCGGGTATTGACCTGGAACGCGACAGACACAAGGCACGTGAAAAGTGAGATGAACAGGTAGCACACAAACCCTAGTACGACTCGGTATGTGATGATGCTCTTAAAGTTGAGCTTGACGGCGATGCGCTGGTGCAGCTCGACAAAGAAGCCGATCTGGAAGAATGCAATGATGATGAGGTAGAGAAGTCCGATTTGCAGCACAGCAGTCAAGATTTGTGCCTCGTATGTTGAAAGGTCGACGTACAGGAACTGCAGCGACGATGCCAACACATCAGGTGCGTGATTGATCAGATTGCTCTTCTGGGTGTCTGTCAAATTGCTCACCAGCGGCCGGATGACCTTGTCGCCCACTTGTGCATCAAACAATGCTTGCAGCACGTCAAAATTTGGCTGGATGAACGGGAACGTGGTCAGGTCGCGTTCCTGCTCAAAGATGAGCTGCACCAAGCCCGTCGAGTTGAAGCTCGAGTCGGCCGTCTGCAATGCTTGTTGCAACCTGCTGGTTGCGTCCTTGGTCACCACAATCGCCGCCCATGCCTCTTCTTCGTAAACCCGGTGCGTGATCTGCTCGACTGTCATGTTATTTGAAATGACTTCCCACCCGAGCGAATCTGTAGGTAGCACATTTACCAATGTGTTGCCAATCAGCGACTCGTCCTGGTTGTACACAAACACTCTAATGTTATGTAACCGGTCTTCGCGTCGGTAGTACGACCCCCAGTAGAACGGCAGCACGCAGAACAGCCCCACGCCGATGATTAGGAGCGTTTTGAGCGTGAACTTGTACACCCAATGTCGCTCACTCTTGAACTCTTTGGCGAGGAAGCTGAGCTTTTGAGGCGCACTTGAAGTGGCCGGCTGCGGCAGTGACGATTTGCTTGAATTATTTGAACTCATTTTATTGTACTGTCTTTATTGTATCGAGTAATCTCCAGGGACGCGTGGTCGTGTTTATATATGTATTCTATGTTCCATTGCATATTGCGAATCATATTATGTAAATCACTTTCTAATCTCCACGGTAAAAACTTGCTTTGTAAACCACCGACGCACCGCCGGTCGGAGGGGTCGGTGGACACACACGCCGCGCGCGCAGGGGGTTTGCAATATTAAACCTTTAAGCGGTGGATTTTGGCCCTGCACGGCTGTGCGTCGGGTTTTGACCTCCTATATCCGGATTACTAAGGCATTAAGCGTCACTATTCATTCAATCATTCAAAGATTCATACAATTACAATCAGGATTATAAATGTCGACACAGCAATGTGCATCATCGGGGCAGTCGGATCTAGATAACCATTTGTTCAGAGTAATCTTGTCAGGTATCCAGATTTTGTGACGGAGTTATGCTAGTGCGCGGGTTGCGGCAACTGCGGGCCGACGCCGCTCATACTCGAGCCGAAGGACGAGTGAGGGCCCTGTACGATAATTCTACTGAGACACTATCCCGACCATCCGATGTTGAAGACGATGTTTTCGTCTTCGGTAGTTAGGATCGAGTATCGGATCGGGATGGTGAAAGGGAGGAACCGACTCGGGAGGAAAGGTTGACCTTGACAAGGCATGCGTCTACTTGGACGTGTCTATTGTACCTATTTTCAGTACATTGCCATGTGGAAGTCTGTCTTTTGTCAGCTTTCTTGGTGTGTCCCTTGTTTTTTTTATCTTTGACATCAACATAGCATACTTATGACAATACCATACACGAGCGAAGAATGTTTCTTCTAGCCTGTTCGAACTCACTAGCGGTATCGATTAGATATGAAATGCTTGTCTGATTTGATCTGTATTGCGAATTTGGCACTTCTTTGAATGTTGTGAGGGATCCTGCAAGTTCAGACGAGTCATGAATGCGGCTACACTGAGTGCATGAGAGTGTGAAATAATAAAGCAAACCAATATATTAGCAATTACATCTATTTTATAGGGTTAAATCTACCAAACCAAGAGTATGAATAAAATTAAACTAAGAGCATCATCCTCCACAAGCTCAATAATCTAGATTCTAAATCTTTGATTTTATCAATGGCACCTGGAGCGAATGGCGCCAGTCGCTGCACGTCCTGGTTGATAAGTCTAGCTTGGTTCGCAATACGATCAAGTTCGTCAAGTTTCCGTCTCGTTTGCTCAGGGTTTCCTCGCGCGCTAATTATGCCTCTTCGACCGATTTCAGTGTAAATTTCGACGTCATGCGCCCACACTTCCGCTGAGCGCCGTATATTAAGTAATTCATCGTCGAGTCTCATTACAACTAGTGATTGTTTTGGCAAGAAGTTCCGATACTTGAAGTGTGATAAGTGTTGTGGATAAATGAAAGTGAAAGTGAAAATGGAAAGGATTTGTAGTTTTTGGG
Organism: Blastobotrys petasosporus; assembly: GCA_030580095.1. Lineage (NCBI taxonomy): Eukaryota > Fungi > Ascomycota > Dipodascomycetes > Dipodascales > Trichomonascaceae > Blastobotrys > Blastobotrys petasosporus. Next base: position 475,079 of record JAKTSG010000005.1, read on the forward strand.
AGAAGAAAGGGTAATCGCTGCATATGGCAAAATTGTATAGGACGTGCGGCGTGTGACGGTACTGCCGCCGCACCGTCCATATCTGCGCCGCACCTGTGAATCTGGGCCCTGCGCAGCACTTCTACTGAGACTCTTTACTCGACCCTCTGATATTGAAAATGACATCCTTGATTGGGATCGAGTGTTGGATCGCGTGTTTGGAAGATAGAAATAGAGAATAAAGAGCGAGTCACATCGAGTGGGACGGACGTGTCCATTGTAATTAACTTCAGTATAATAAAGCAGAGCAAATATATTAAGAATTGAACATTATTTTTTACATGTAACTTTTATAGGATCAATCGAACAGGTTGGAGATGGCCATCCTCCACAAGCCCAAGAGGTTCAAGCGCCCGAGTTTTACATCATTGATCTCACCAGTGGCGCTGTAAGTGGCGCCAGTCGCTGCAGTTGCTGACCCAGACCGTCGAGTACTTTTCTATACTCTGCAGCGAGTTTCACCTCAGGCGCGTTACGATCTTCCAGCTGGTCCGCAATACGAGTCATTTCTTCAAATTGCTGTTGCAACTGCTTGTAAGTTCGTTGATGGTTGATTATGTCTCTTCGGATTGATTCCATAACCATTTGGACCTCATTAAATTCCGCTTTGAACGCATCCCATCCCCCTGGAAGTGTTTGATTGTCGTGTTCTGTCATTAGAACCAGTGATTGTTGGCAAGAAGAGTGTGTCTATAAGGTACTTGAAGAGGAAGAACAAGTGTTGTGGGAAAATGTACGCGGGAGTAAAGTGTGGAGGATGCCCCTAATTTATAGTTTTTGGGATGAAGCAATGGTAGTCGTTGCATATAGCATGTTGTTGTGGTCGCCGCGCCTTAGATGAGCATCCATACCCTGACCCTGCGCGACGATTCGACTGAGACACTTTTATACAACCCTCCTATATTGAAACCGATATTTTCATCTTCCTTAATAATCGAGTATCGAATCGTGTGTTTGGAGGATGGAAAGAGAGAGTGAGAGCGGGTCACGTTGAGTGGGCCGGAGGTGTCCGTTGTAATTATCTTCAGTACATTGGCGTGTGGAAGTCTGCTTTTTGTCGGCGTTCTTCACGTGCTTTGTTTTTTTTTTTCGTTTTTTGATATCGATTCTACGTAACACTTATAGCAATGCTATACTGGTCTGAGTAGAAGCGCGAACAATGGAACAAGCATACTCAATGAAACAGGCAATTTGTACTCCATAGGAAAGAGTCGCCCCAGCCAAGTGTCAAAGCTGGCCGCGCGTGTTTCGACTTGCCGTTTAATGGTAGTTACTGCTATTCGACGAGCTAGGTCATGGTGTGGCTCAGAGCGCATAAGAGCGTGACCTATTTTTTTTCGGATATAGTAATAAAGCAGAACCAATTGATATTAAAGATTTAAACATTGTATTTTAAGTATACTTTTATATATGATCAATTGACCACATTTGAACTATGGAAGACGGGCATCTTCAAGAATCTTGATTTTAGATCCTTGATCTCACCAGTGGCGCCGCCAGTGGCGCCAGTCGCTGCACTTGCTGATCCACCTTGTCGAGTCTTTCTCTAGCCGCTGCAACGGCCTTCAACACAGGCGAGTTACGATCCTCCGACTGTTCCGCAAGACGAGCGAGTTCATCGAACTCCCGTCTCAACTGCTTAGAGGTTCGTTGAAAGTTGATTGCGTCTCTTCGAGCTTTTCCCACCATCCTTTCGTTCAATTGCCGCCGAATTGTTGGATCGTCGAATTTCGTCATTAGAACTAGTGATTGTTGGCAAGGAGAGAGTGTTGATAAGAAGAACAAGTGTTGTGGAGAAATGAAAGCGAATGTGAAATGCGGAGGAGACCCCTAATTTATAGTTTTTGGGATGGATGAATGATATTCGTTGCACATGGCATGTTATGGAGGAGGATGGGTGTGGCCGCCGCGCCTTAGTTGATCATCCATACCCTACTGGCCCTGCGCGACAATTCTACTGAGACACTTTATTAGACCCCCTGGCATTGAAAATTACATTTTCGTCTTCTGTGTTTGGATCGAGTATCGGAACGCAATGTCGGAAAACAAATGAACGAGTCACCGATTCTGTTTTGTCGGGGAACTTGCCGTCTTCAAAGCGTCTAGTGGGACGGATGTGTCAATTCAGCTATTTCAAGTACATATCGCTGTATAGAAGTCTGCTATCTCAGCTTTCTTTTAAGGCATGTTTTTGTTTTGAATCTTTGATATCAATTATACATAACATACTTAAAACGTGTTTTGTTTGATGTGGCCGCAGTCGGTGCGGCGTACTTCTTTTGACCCCGCCCCTTTCTTTCTGTATGTATTGTAGTTAGAGATACCGGTAAAGTCTGTGATTTGATTGGCTTTTCTTCGTCTTTGTCTTGTACTCGTGTGTGGATCTAGAGGACACCAGTGCCTAATCGGGTTAGTTCCATGCACCCAATCGTCAGAACTCCCCACTAGCGTAGTGCGTCACATGGATCACCTTTCTGAACTTATAAAGACGCAGCTTTCCCGTCATCACATTCCCAGTACACAATAGACACGGCTACTTTGAAAAGAATGTGCGATAATCGGATCACGATCTACAGCTGCGGGTGCGCCGACTCGAGCTTCAACCCATGCATGGACATGTTGAACGGACACCGGTGCATGGGCACACGCACGGTCCCGGTGGAAAAAAGCTACCCGTGCCCAGAACATCGCTGATGTGTTGAGAATGTACCAGGTCATGACTAGTATAATATCACACACGTCAAATGCACACAAGAGCATTTTTTCCATCTACAAGGCAGATTTCATTGATATAAACAAGAACCGCAAGATAAGGGCACAGAAAATTTTGTGAACTGGAATGTTACAAAAGGGTAGGGACTGTGTTGCCTCTGGATCTATATAGCCACCTTGGCATGTAACAAACATATAGAACAATCCACTTTGAAATGTAACAAGCCACGTCGACCAGTCTATCTTGGCATGTAATGAACCACGTCAACCAATACGAAGTGAATATACATTTGAGTTAGACAACTGAACACAACATTCGAATTGTGATCACATACCGTATAGTAAATGCCATTCATTCTACGTTGCCATGGCAGCGCCTCACAAGCCATACACTTGAACCCAAATACCTTCACTACACTGTACCTTGGCACAATAAACTCTAAACCCTTCGTTACCTCCCAATATAGATCACCAAACACAGCAACTGCTACTACTATATGCGTGCCAAATATACGCCTCCCCTATGATGCGGCTCAAACCTCAACGGGCCAACGTGTCTCACCCGGCAAAAGATCAAGATCCCCCTGCCCTGCCCTGCACCCCCTCCACTCCATCGAACCCGTACCCATTTCGGAGCTAGGCTCTTATAGAGAAATGGACACATAGCATATAAACAACACCACGCAACTATCGTGTTTGAAAATATTTCACAATGACGACGGAAGAAGGTGTGCGACTGAGGAGACCGGCTAGGGCCGAGGAGTCCAGTGAGATCAAGACCGAGCCCAAGAAAGAGGATCCAAGGGCTGAAAAACGGCAAGTTGTGAAAATGCTGACAATCAGCCAGCTCATTACAGTCATAGCACTCATCCTTGGCGGGTGCTGCTCAAATGTCATTGCGCTGGAGAACATTGTATCAGATCACCCAAGCAGCGGCAAGCTGGTCACGTTTGTACAATTTGTGCTAGTATCTCTAGACGGACTGCGGCATTTCTACAACCCCAAAGCGAGGTTCTGGATCTCTCCGCCAGTCATTCCACTCTATTTGTGGGTGATCCCGGTGCTCATCTTCTTCAGCACATCGGTGCTCAATAACATTGTATGGGCGTACGACATTTCGGTGCCTATTCACCTCATCTTCAGATCAAGTGGCAGCGTCACTACTATGATTATCGGATGGGCATTGCTTAATAGAAGGTACTCGGTGCGCAAAGTCGCGTCGGTGGTGATTCTCACCATCGGGGTGGTAGTCTCGACGTGGTCCAAAAGCGATGAATTGGTAGGAACTACCCCAAACTCGCGGTTCTTCACGGGTGTTGCATTACTAATATTCACCACAGTGCTGTCGTCTCTGCAAGGGGTGGTTCAAGAGCTGACGTATGAAAAGCACGGCAACCATTGGCGCGAAACGCTCTTCTATACGCACTTCTTTTCACTTGCATTGTTTGTGCCATATAGACACGAACTAATCACACAGTTCCAGCGCCTCGCAGCGGGCCCGCTGGTGACAATTGGCACGGTGTCAGTCTCCAAACCACTCATTTTCCTCGCACTGAACGTGTCGACGCAGTACTTGTGTGTTCGAGGCGTCAACAAGCTCGCGGCACATACAAACGCGCTCACGGTCGCGATTGTACTCAATATCCGCAAATTCGTCTCGTTACTATTATCTACAGTCATTTTCGGCCACCGCATGTCGCTGCGCGACGCCGTCGGCGCCGTGCTGGTGTTTGGCGCAGCAGTGCTATATTCTACATAGGTATTATCATATAAAAAAAATGCATTCTAATTTGTCAATTTCTCGACAATGTTTGAAAATATCGGGTACAATGCGCTTTTATCACGGTACTGCGCCACCAGATCATTACCGTCTTGCTTTTCAATCATGAGCACAAATGCCGGATCAATTGGCACCGACCCCAAGAACGGTATCTTGTAATCGTCAGCGAGCTTCTGGCCACCGCCACTGCTGAAGATGTTTGTACATTCGCTGCAATGCGGACACACATACCCACTCATGTTCTCCACCACCCCCAGCACCTTGAACCCGACTTTGGTGCAAAAGTTGAGCTCTTTCCTCACGTCGGCGGTCGCCACCGCCTGCGGCGTCGTCACCAGCACTGCGCCGTCCGGGTGTACTTTCTGGAGCTCCTCCGCAATGCTGATATGCTCGTCGCTGGTTCCGGGCGGCGTGTCGATAAGCAAGTAGTCGAGCTCGCCCCATACCACGTCCTTGAGGAACTGCCGCACCAGCGCCGTCTTCTTGGGGCCTCGCCATACTACACTGTCGCCGCGGTTCGGCAGCAAAAAACCAAGACTCATGACGCAGAGCCGCTTCGACTCGTCTGTGTATACGGGGATCCAGCCGGCGCTGGACTGGCGGATCTTGTGGCTCTCGAGACCAAACATGCGAGGCAGCGAGGGCCCGGTAAGGTCGATATCGAGCACACCAACCTTGTGGCCTTGGGATACTAGACTCAGCGCCAGCTGCGTAGTGACGGAACTCTTGCCTACTCCTCCTTTGCCTGAGAGAACCAGAACAATATGCTTTACTTTATCCAGCGACGGTATCTCACTCATTGTGTGATAGATAGGATTAGAAATCGCCTCGAAATTTCAAGACTTCTGTGACAGCCGCGCGGTGGGAGCGCCGGAGACAATGTGGTCATATAAGTTCCTTTAGAAAAATCCGATATCATTAATAAATACAAACCATTAAAACACAAAAAGATATAAAAGAGTTTAACCACCGAAACCGTAAAGAGTTCGGCCCTGTCGCTTCAAAGCGTAGACAACGTCCAAAGAGGTAACAGTCTTTCTCTTGGCGTGCTCAGTGTATGTGACGGCGTCTCGAATGACAGACTCCAAGAAGGACTTGAGCACCGATCGGGTCTCTTCGTAAATCAAAGCGGAAATTCGCTTGACACCACCTCGTCGTGCAAGACGTCGGATAGCTGGCTTGGTGATACCCTGGATGTTATCTCGCAAGATCTTTCGGTGTCGCTTAGCACCGCCCTTGCCCAAACCTTTACCGCCTTTACCTCGACCAGACATTTTTAAGTAGTAGTTGTTGTTTGTAGAAAAAAGAAGAAGAAGTGTGTGTAGAGAAGAGTTGAGAAATATCGGGGGGATGAGGGGGTTTATATACGTGACGCCACTCTACGGCATTTTATTCCAATTGGGACCAAATTCTAATCGCAATCACACATTCCGGCCCTCAGAAAAGTTGGCGAAAAGTTGATCGCATCAAAAAGATGCCACAATCAAAAATGTTCGCGCTTTTGATTGTGCGCGTGTGATCGCGCGGTGCAATTCGTGGCGCGCGATCAGAATTGCATTTTGCTCCCAATGCTCCCAACCTTGATTAGTGACATTTGGGTTATCCATATATAAACCGGCACCATTTCCTGCATTTCTCCATTTTTCTCTCATCATCACTTTTCCTCTTCTTCACATCTTCAATCATGGCCCGAACAAAGTCTACTGTCGCCCGAAAGTCCACCGGTGGTAAGGCCCCACGAAAGCAGATTGCTTCCAAGGCTGCCCGAAAGTCGGCCCCATCCGCCGCCGCCCCAGGTGGTGTCAAGAAGCCACACCGATATAAGCCAGGTACCGTCGCTTTGCGAGAAATTCGACGATACCAGAAGTCCACCGAGCTTTTGATCCGAAAGCTTCCTTTCCAGCGATTGGTCCGAGAAATCGCCCAGGACTTCAAGACCGACTTGCGATTCCAGTCGTCTGCCATTGGCGCTCTCCAGGAGTCTGTCGAGGCTTACTTGGTCTCGTTGTTTGAGGACACCAACTTGTGCGCCATCCACGCCAAGCGAGTCACCATCCAGAAGAAGGACATCCAGCTTGCCCGACGATTGCGAGGTGAGCGAACTTAATGAGCTTTTTGTATTTTTGTATTTATGGGGTTTTTTATTTAATGCTAATGTCTTCTGGTTTAATACTTTTCGTGTTCCAAAACTCCCAAACGCCGCATTTGATGAGGCGCGTCCATCCCCAAAAAACGCATTGCATCACGTGGACAGCGCACACAGCTCAGTGCTCAACGAACGCCCCAACAGAGGCCGCGCAAGCCACTTTATGTAGTAAGCACATGCAATGGGCTTTTGGAGAAACAAAAACTCTCGCACACGCTTTTTCACATGTGAACACTAGACAACTCTTTAGTTTTTTCTTCTCTCACTTCCAACAACCCACTCTTTTTACTTGAATGGACTAGATATTCTGGACAAACTAGAAGCAGTTAAATAATGTCGGATTACGACGACGCAGTCATGGCCGATAGCCCGCCCATCGACGACGTGCAACTGGCTGCTCTTGCGCTGCAAAGCCTGAGGACCTCAACGTCCCCAGCAGCCTCACCGCCGCCAGAAGACATTGTACCACCACAACCAGCATCTTCGTTTCTCAGCAGAGTGCACAGCTCGGCAGTGCGGGTATACAACTCGAGTAAAAGCTACTCGCCCCGGTTCCGGTACTCTGCAGAAAAGATTGAAAGCGTCGCGGGCTCTATACGTCGAGGAGCGTATTATTCTACAACGTCCACCATCACGACGACATCACCCCCCTCAGCATCTGTGACCACTAGTCACAACAGCAGCCCGGCCTCTACAAATGCCAGTGGAACTGCAACGCCCACGCCGCGACATGGAGCACACCATCACCACCACCATCCACATACGCACCAGCGAAAGGGCAGTGGTGTAGGTGGTATCAGTGGAGGAGTTAAAAAGAGAACCCGTCCAGTGTGGCAGAACATGCTGGTCACGGCGACGTCGCTGGCGACGCTGAGCGACGAGTCGCGGCAACGACTCCGGTACTTTTTGCATATGCTCAAGCTGGCAAACACCCGCTTGGCAACCACCATTTCCAAGCTGCAAGAGAATATCCAGCGGGAGCAGGCCAACGCCATGGCACAGAACATTGCAGCTAATCATGTCCCGCAGGACCAACAACCACAAGATGACTCCAATTCCGTCACATACCTCAAACAGGATCTGATCAACACTATCAAGAAGATTGTCACTGTCATTTCCACGTTTGCAGGCAACTCGCTCCCAGAGCCTGCCCGTTCGCATGTGCGGTCGTACGTGATGCGACTGCCTGCAAACTGGGCCAACTCGGTCAACTGTACGCCGCAAACAGTGACCCCGCAAGAGTCGACAACGCCGTCCACTGCCACCTCGTCATCGTCGTCTTCTGTACCGCATTCCACTACCGCCACGACGCGCACGTCGTCGGCAGTAAATATCGAAGATGAAATGATGAAGGCGTCTTCGTCGTCGCTGGAGAATGATCGAGAAAAGGAGATTGAAGCTGGGGGCCGGGTTCTCACACTGGCCACAGAAACGCTGGATATGCTGGGCAACATTATCAGTGTTGTGGACGAGACTCTCGAGCGAGCAGAGACTTGGTGTGCGAGAATTGGATACAACAATCTCGACGACGAGGAGAAATCTACAACTACTACTGCTACTACTTCACTTCCAGGCAGTCAGAGTCCTGAAATCCCGCACCAGCAGCCTGGCCAAATGGACCAAGTTGCATGATTTCTTCGGGTGTCTTTGAAGTTGACATTTTTTATATTCCATTTGCATTTTCCATTGTTTTCGAATATCACCTCGCCGCTGATGAAACTGACGAGAGTGATATTTTTTTTGTTTTGTGTTCACGGCCCGCTGTATAGAAGGGGTCGTCTGGTTTTTTTTATTCGTATGTATTCTGTCCATATTCTCATGATTTGTTACTGTTATGTTTTATGAACCTGTTCTAAAAGTCTGTGTATGCAAATTAGTGTGATATTAACTTAGGAGTATTAACCTGGGATTAGAAGTTCCAAAGACCAATTCAAGTCTTTAAAAGTGCAAAATGGTGATATAAATACAATTGAAGATCATTTCGGCTCAATGCCCTGCAGCTTCAAGCTCTGGGCCCGCTGTCGCCTGACAACGACCTCTGCCGCCGCCGGCTGCTTCCACCGCCCTGTCGTGTACATGTAGTACTGCAGCCCAATAAACGCATCGAGCACACCTTGAATGACAGTGCAGATGAGAAATTGCGGCGCGACTTTCTCGCTACTGAGCAAAAACGCCAGCTTTGAAATATCGCCACCGAGCCATGACACAAGCAGCGACGGACGGAACCCATCAACGCTGCCTCGCGCTGCAATGGTGATAATCTGCGGCAACGGCAGCACCGCCTCAATCAGCAACCCAACGAGCCCCAGACCCTCGACGTACACGGACCAACTTCCAAGTATCAGCTGCAAAATGCCCAAATACACACTGAACCGTGTTAGAAACGTCCAGTACGGAGCCTCTTGGTCCCACTGCCAAAACGCATACGGCCGCCGCGGGCTCACCGTCGTGGACCCCTCCATGATCGATTTGCCCAGCAGGATCCGCTCCGGCGTCATTTCATACTTGTCTTCTTCTTTCAATGACGGGTCACGGTCGAGTGGGCCGTTGGCCCATTGTCGCGGCCGGAACTGCAGAGCCAGCTTGAGCAGCCACACTTGCACCGCAATCATGATCCACGACTGCACAAACAGCGATATTTCGTACGGCCGGCCAAAGTAGAAGTACACCTTGCATATACTCGACACGAGCATGATGGCGCAAATGTCCAGTGAGAAGCCTGCCGAGCTCTTCCGGCGACGGATAGAGAGCACAGTGTCGAGGTACGACGTGAGCGGCGAGATCGCAAGCACGGCGCCTGCTACCAGCTGCCATGACACGAAATACGACACATCGGTCGTGGCGGTTTGGCTGCTCATAACCTGGGGATGTTATTAGTATTAGTGGTGGTTGTCGTGCCCGGACAAGCTTGGTTTTTTTTTTCGCAGTGTGATTTTGCGTTGTGGCAGGGGCCACCCCCTGCTTTGTTTCCCTATTTGCTCCGACGCGGCGGTACCTCTAGAAAGAAGGAAAGTACCCTTAGCACCTTGTTAGATGTCCAGTACTATTACAACGAGAAATGAATTATTTTGAAACTTTACAATATCTCCTCGTTCACTTCCTCCTGATGAGTCTCACCTCACTTTATTGCGCCGCACGATGGCCGGCTCGATCAGTTTCAAGGGAGATGAGAGCCCCTCAATTTCAAAAAACTTAAAAATACATATATAGATATAAAATACAGAGGAAAACTTTTATTTAGAGGATGAAAAAAAATATAATTAAAGGATAAATTATTTAATGTTGACCAACTTGACGTCAAACGTGAGCTCAGAGTTGGCTGGAATGCCTGGAAGACTCTGCTTGCCATACGCCAAAGCGGCTGGAATGACAATTCGTCGCTCGCCCTTGACCTTCATGCCCTTGACACCAATGTCCCAGCCCTTGATCACCTCACCCTTGCCGAGACCAAAGTAGAATGGCTTGCCCTTGGTGTTGGAGTCAAACACATTGCCGTTCTTCAACTTGCCAATGTATCGCATGCCGACCTTGTCGCCGTTCTTGGCAGATGGGCCCTCGCCGACAGTTCGGTCCTCAATGATAACGCCGCCTTCGAGCTTCTGAGTCTTCTTGGCATCAGAGCCAGATGGACCTTGCTCGAGCTCCTTGTTGAACTCGACAGACTTCTTGGCCTTCTTGGACTTGGTCTGCTCGGCAGCAGCAGTCTCCTCCTCGGCAGCTCGCTTGTTCTTGTTCTTCTTCTCCTTCTTGGCTGGCTTCTCCTCTTGCTCAGACTCAGACTCGGAAAGCTCCAAAATCTTGCCGGCTGGAAGAACCTCATCCTCATCAGGAGAAAGGTCGTAGTCAGAGTCGTCCAACTCGTCCTCATCCTCAGAGTCAAAGTCAAACTCCGAGTCGTCGTCAATGTATGGGTGCTCAATGTAGTTACCGGTCAAGTGGATTGGGTACGAGCCAGAAACCTCAAACATGACATCCTCATCAGCAGTGATGACCAAGTCCATAGTCTGCTGGAAGCCAGTCTTTGGGGAGAGAGTACAAAGAACGTACTCCTCGATTTCGTAAGAAAGGTCGTCATCCTCATCACTGTCCTCTTCTTCGTCGTTCTCCATCTCCTCATCAGACTCCTCCTTCTTGCCCTTCTTGGACTTCTTCTTCTCCTCCTTAGGCTCCTCCTCTTCCTCTTCCTCCTCATCGTCATCCTCATCGCTGTCATACATGATACCGTCCTCTGGGAAATCGGTTGGTCGCTTGATAATCTTCAAGGTGGATGGCTCGTCGCCTTCTGGATCAGTAGGATCCAAAGCGGCCATGGTCAACCGAATGGACACTGGGAAGTCCTCATCGATAGCCAAGGTTGGAATACCTGGAATCAACTTCAAGTTGTATGAGGCCAAAGGAATAATAGCACCGGACTCGGACATTTTTTATGTCTTGTGTTCTTAGAAAAAGTGTCTAGTGGAGAAAGAGAAACCCGGGCGCACCAAAATTTTTTTTATAAACTTTTCTGCTGCAGAAACACAGCCGCGCGACGCGTTTTGGGGCATAATAAACAAGCACAAACATGTAGTCTACGGGACTTTTCAAATTTCTAAGTGAGAAAACTTTCAACAATTTTTTTAATTACAAAGTTATCATTGTACAGATTTTTCTTCTCATGAACAAGTAAACATGGGAGGCTTTTGTTGGTGTAGTGGTGGTGGTGGTGGTCGTTAAAAATAAATGGAGACTAAAGGGGAAGATGAGAGAGCTTTGAGAGACTTAGAACTTCAACAAGTGTGGTCGGTCACCGGACTTGAGGCTGAAGGTGGAAGCCAAGTACTGCTTCAACAATGGGGTCTTCTTGATCTCAGCAAGCAAGGCCTGGTCAACCTTCTTCTGGTCCGAGACTCGCTCAGCCTTGACCTCCTTCTTCTCAGTCTTCTCGTCAAAGAGCTCCTCCTCAGTGGCGGCCTTCTTGGCCTTCTTTTCTCGAGCAAAGTACTCAGAAGTGTACTTGGCAACGTCGACACCCTCGACACCAACTCGGGTAGAGGTGGCAATGACGTATCGGGCGTTGACTCGTCGGAGTGGGACACCGTTGACCTTGAATGGGCCGCTGACGAGCAAGGTGTTGTCCTCAAGAGGCTTGAGGTACACAACTCGCTTGCCTCGGAATCGGCCAGCCAAGATGATCAAGACGGTACCTGGCACGAGAGAAGATCGCAACTTCTGTGGCTGAGCAGACTTTCGAGTCTTTCGAGCGGTTGGGGCAGTCTCAGCTGGGTACCACTTCTGAGCCTTGTGGGCTGGAATCACTCGTTCCTTGCCGTTCTTGGCCTGTTTGGAGGTTAGCTCTTTTTGGTTCTTGTTTCTTGACAGTCTTATGGCTTTGTTCTTCTTTCTTGTATCATATCCGTAACCGTTCCATGAATCCGTTGATAGCAGCATGTCCTTATACATCTATATCAAATGCAGTAGTAGATTGATGATGGTCGCGACTTGAAAGTTCGGCATTTCAAACGGTATCATTATTTGGAAACGTCGGCGGGATAGATTTGAACAAGTTCGAAGAGGCATCGTCATATAAAACTCTTGATAGAAGTGGTTATTCACATACGCCGCCAATCTGCTTGGTTCGGGTGCTCATTGTGTCGTCGGGTGTGTTTGTCGAGGTTGGATGGAGAACGAAGAGGTTTGAGTGGGTTTGCAATTTTGAGTGGGTACTCTGCTTGCGCGCTCTCCAAGCTTGACTTACTAGGCGCGTGCCCCCGATAGTGCTAGTTAGAGGTGGGTGGTGGGGGTGCGCAGCGCACTTCTATGCGTGTAGTTTCTGGACCGGCACAGTGGATCTGATTAGGGCATGGATTGGTTTATGCCCTAGTTTGTGACGACTCTTTTTTGCACGCTCCTAGTACCAAATGGTTGTTCTTTTTGAGAGTACCAATTTGGTATTCCCAGAAGACTTGATTAATGATGGTGATCTTTTAAATGGTAGTAAGTACACATTCTCAAAATTCGATTATTTTTTTCGTCAATGCTGGTGCGGCGGCGAGAGTGCTGCGCCGCACACTGCGAGGCTAGCATGCGTCTTGACAAGACCCCATCCTATGTGACCTATACTCGGTTATTCCCGTCTTCCTGTCGCTGTCCTGTGTATTGTATCCTTTCGGTCTTGTGGGTCGTCGAGTAAATATTAGACAGTGTCGACAATCTCGGATGCGTAAATTAGCCGGGCATCATATGACGATCCGACGTTCATTTTATCGACCAAGGCAAGACATTATATAGATCTCGTGGTGAAAGGAGCCGCACTATCAGAATAGACTTGATATATAAAGTTCAAGATCGTCGACGAAAATGGCAAGCTTTAATACCGGCCATTTAATAGATGCGACAATACTCTATTTGTCATTTCCCCACAATACTCTATTTGTCATTTCCCCATTTGATTGTTTATATAACGGGTTCTTCGCCTTTATGTATCACCGAAAATTGCCAATTTTCAAGAAAATGCTCCATAAAAACCCCGAGTACGACGGCGACGAGACAGCACCACTGTCGACTGCCGAACTTATGGCACTTGCCCGGCACTACTTCCCCGACGACGACATTGACGAGCCTCGCATCAAGCTCGCGCGGTCGTGTGAACAACGTGGTCGACCGGCGGCGGTTGTACAGGGGCTTAAAGATAAATATGATGGTTGTGCCGATTATCGGATAAGGGACGTGGTGATGGACTATCTTGGTGACTGGTTCATTGATGATCTGTCACCTGCAAGCGAACTGAAAGGTGATCCGGAACAGCTTACAGCCCATGTTACGTCTTTTATCTTGCAGAATGTAAACAACCACAAGGAGGCGAGAGAGGAAGCGCGCCGGACAATGCGTATGAATAGAGCTCCTAGGTATTGGAACAAGGACCGATTTGTGACCAGATGGCAAGTCGAACCTGAAGGAGTTCACTGTATTTCCAAGTCGTTTACTGATTCGACTGCCCTGGGGCTGTTGCTGTTCTTGGACAGGCTGCTTGATGGAGACATTTGGAGAGGTCGCTTCACGACCGCCGCCACTCCGTATGCCATGCGCCTGGGTAGTATGTGCTTTAGAGACTTTAGCTTCTTCGTGCCAATAAGACGCGGCTTGGAATTGATATTCAAAGTCTTGCGACCTGCGCTGGTAGTAGATGTCAAAACGCACGATATGGTCGGCGGCTATCCTAGTGAATCATTGATGGTTTCTGCACGCGACGAGCGTGGCGAGCTGCGGGATAAATATAATTCGATTCTCGAACTGAGTCCGTTGAATGCTGTGTACCGGGCGGCCAGTGCATTGGCGTTTGGGGACAAGTTGGAAGAGAAGTACTATGACGCATTGAACAAGAATATTGGCCCCCGGGAACACAATAGGTGGGCCGACAGGCAAAGTGACACCACGTCGATCAAAAGTCAAACAACGAGACGTATTATAGAGTTGCTAAGGAATTCGGACAAGAAGCTGGAGCGCGTCATGTGCAAGAATAGCGAGGGGAGGGTGGAATATAGATATATTCGCGACGGCGAGGACATTACCCAAGAATTGCGTGACTGCTCATTGAAAGCACCACTGGATGACTTGTACAGCATGCTAGGTGAATCATCCAGATACGGGGCTCTGAACGGATGCAAAAACGTTGCTGCCTGTGACGGGTTGACTCTGGTTGTAGCACATTTGATAGACTTGAAACAGGGGAGGAAAGACGAGATCACTGCCAATTTTGACAGTTATGATACGGTCGATTTGACCGAGACTGGGAGTACATTCAAGCTGCTTAATTATTTCGTCAATGCAGCGTTTGAAGATGACAGGGTGCGTCGCTACGTTGAGCTGGTGTTGACTGCGGCGCATCAGCATTTTGCAGGATCTGAAATCACCCCGGACCTGGCCCAGTCGTTTAGGAAGACGATCGAAACAGAAATGCAAGGTTACAGATTCCACTCGAAGCGTTATTTCCAAAAGAGTGATCTTGAAGAAAGCGGCAGATTGTTGACCAGACGGTGGATTAAAAGGAAGTTTCTTCAGGTGAAGGATCGGATTAGTGGAAGACTGCGTCGCAGTGTGTAGGAATCGGTAGAGACACTTTGCCATTTCGGTTACAGACACAATCCACGCAGTAAACCGGAAAACATATATGCTATTTCTCATGAAGTCTAGTCGTGAACGCACTGAAAGACCATGTATATATTGCTCACATGATACACATAATCTATGCCTTTTTTACCGGTACCAGAACTGTCTAACCCAGTAAATTCGAAGTTCGACAGAAAGAACCCCTCGCTACGCACCCTCCCATTTTATTAGTATTCAGCCGTACGCGGCAGTTGGAGGTGTGCTTTCCGTTGCGCAAGTAACTGACGTCAAGGTCTCTTAACTAATATGTCTTATCAATACAATTAATCTTAATATTTTTCAACTCAACTGGTTCCTTCCAGTCACGTAACTGTTAGATAAGATCTTAATCGTAAATCGATAATAGACTTTAATAAGGTAAAAGGCCGTGTATTCAGTTATTTCTTAAACTTTGCATTAACAAATCCTTAGTACACAGTGGAGAGATACAACCAACTCGGCTCTTGATATACAGTAAATTCCGGTGTAAATACTAGACAGGGTCGACAATCTCGGATGCGTAATTAGCCGGGCATCATATGATGATCCGACGTTCATTTCATCGACCAAAGGCAAGACGATTTTATAGATCTCGTAGTGCAAGGAGCCGCACTAGCAGAGAGGAGCTGATATCATGATATAAAGTTCAAGATCGCCGACGAAAACGGCAAGCTGTAATATCGGCCGCTATTGTCATTTCCCCGTTTGATTGTTTATACAACGATTTCTTCGAGTGCACAAATCGATCACCGAAAGATGCCATTTTTCAAAGAAGCAGTCAAGAAAAGCACGTACCACGGCGATAAAACAGCGCCACTGTCGACTGCAGAACTTCTGGCACTTGCCCGGCACTACTTCCCCGACGACGACATTGACGAGCCTCGCATCAAGCTCGAACGGTCCTGCAAACAACACGGTCGACCGGCGGTTGTAAAGGGGCTTAAGAGATGGAATGGTCGCTTCGATTATCGGGTAACGCTTGTGGTGGATGACTATCTTAGTGATTGGTTCATTGAGGACTGGTCTGTAAGCGAGCAAGGCAAAGGTGATCCAGAACAGTTTGGAGCACATGTAATGTCTTTCATTCTGCAGGATATAAACAACCACGATAAGACGAGAAAGGAAGCTATCAGGGCTTTGCGTAAGAACCGAGCTCCTTATTCCTGGAATAAGGACCGATTTGTGACCAGATGGCAAGTCGAGCCCGGAGGAACTCACAGTTGTTCCAAGTCGTTCAACGATGCGAGTGCACTGGGGCTGTTGCTGTTCTTGGACAGGCTGCTTGATGGAGACATTTGGAATGAGCGCCACATAGTCGTCGTTCCGCATGCTATGAGCCTGGACGATAGATGCTTTAAAGACAGCCACTATTTCATGCCAATACAGTACGGCTTGGAATTGATATTCGACGTCTTGCGACCTGCATTGACAGTGGATATCGATCCACATGTTGTGGTTGGCGGCTATACTAATAGATCATTGAGGATATCTGCAAGCAACGAGCATGGCAAGCTGCGGAACAAGTATACATCGATTCTCAAAATGGGTCCGTTAAATGCTGTGTACCGGGCGGCCAGTGCATTGGCGTTTGGGGACAAGTTGGATGACAAGTACTATGACGCATTGAACAAGGCTATTGCCCCCCGGGAATACAATAGGTGGGACGACAGACAAAGTGACACGACGTCGATCAAAAGTCAAACAGCGAGACGTACTATAGAGGTGCTACGGAACTCGGACAAGAAGCTGGAGCGCGTCGTGTACAAGAATAGCGAGGGGAGGGTGGAATATAGATATATTCGCGACGGTGAGGACATTACCCAAGAATTGCATGACTGCTCATTGAAAGCACCACTGGATGACTTATACAGCATGCTAGGTGAATCATCCAGATACGGGGCTCTGAACGGATGCAAAAACGTGGCTGCCTGTGACGGGTTGACTCTGGTTGTAGCACATTTGAAAGACTTGAAAGAGGGGAGGAAAGACGAGATCACTGCCAATTTTGACAGTTATGATACGGTTGATTTGACCGAGACTGGGAGTACATTCAAGCTGCTCAATTATTTCGTCAATGCAGCGTTTGAAGATGACAGGGTGCGTCGCTACGTTGAGCTGGTGTTGACTGCGGCGCATCAGCATTTTGCAGGATCTGAAATCACCCCGGACCTGGCCCAGTCGTTTAGGAAGACGATCGAAACAGAAATGCAAGGTTACAGATTCCACTCGAAGCGTTATTTCCAAAAGAGTGGTCTTGAAGAAAGCGGCAGATTGCTGACCAAACGGTGGATTAAAAGGAAGTTTCTCCAGATGAAGGATCGGATTAGTGGAAGACTGCGTCGCAGTGTGTAGGAATCGGTAGAGACACAGCGCCATTTTGGTCACAGGCACAGTCGACGCAGTAAAATATATACTTTACTCATGCATTACGGATGGTAATTAGTAGAGGTGATCAGACCCAGCGAATAAGAGCCGATTAAGCGATTAGCGCGCGCAAATTTCAGGATTTGGTTGTCTCGAGCTAAGGGATATAATTTATGTAATAGTGCATATGATAAAAAATATATATTTGTTTTACTCAATATATTTAATAAATTAATATTAAATTAATGGTATTAATAAAATTGTACGTAAATAACTATACAACAGTTCTTTTTAATAATATATGTGTTAAATTTTATATGCTATTACATATGCTATTACTCATGACGTTTAGTTGTGGACGCACTGAAGGAATATGTTTATATTGCTCACATGATACCCATCTGTTGAGGCAGAGAGCGCCGCTAGCGCCGCTCCTTCCTAATTGGGAATAACCCACCATCTATATTACTATGTTTAAAATTCTTATGTACTCGCGGGCCCCGCCCCCTAAATACATCTTCACCATTATAACATACCTTTGGCCGAGTCCTTGCAGACAAGACCAACATGGCGACACCTGAAGAACTCGCAGCCCCCGCGGCAGAGCTTCTCGCCTTTTACCACGACGCCAGAACACGCACTCAGCAACCCCGAGCTGATGCGATTGTTGCTGAACTAGCGCGTCGCGCTGCGCCACCGGCGCTACCACTGTGGTCCGTGTCCTTCCAGGTCGGACCCACTGGTTCTTCAATCTTACCGCAGGTGTTCGAGAAACTCGATCGACACCACCTAGCGTACTACCGCCAGGACAACGCCCGAGATCCTCGCGTTTTCCTCGCCGAATTCGAGCGACTTTTCATCACCCAGGGCCCTTCGCTGAGTACTGACT